>JAZHYW010022461.1:0-11738 GCA_037355805.1 Ixodes ricinus
AACGCAGACCTTTTCGGGCATTCTTCGATTTGAGGTTGGGGCAAGTCGTAACCAAACCAACGTTTGACATCGCACTGATCGCAGCGTTACCTCTGTTACGTGATGTCAAACGATGTCGCCACGTTGACTTTCGCCTCGGGAGGACGGGGGAAGGCTGGTTCAGACATGTGCAACGAGCGCGTACCTACGACTGCGTCCGTTGCAACCGGAGCGACCGGAACGACAGCTCTGCGCCGCGCGTACACACCTGAAATTACTACAAGCACAGCGGCCCCTCTAAAAGGGGACGCACTGCTACTCAATGCCGTAACAGAATAGAGACAGACAGTTTTCTATAGCCTAAAGCTTTATTATTGATTTTTCTTGATAGGCTTGCTGGGTACAGTGGATGAAAAAAGAAAATAAAAAGATGCCGTACGCCGTCTTGGACGATCACGACTCTATACACGACATTGCAATAGTACAAATATCGCCACACGCATTTTCTACGATTATAAAAGACAATGTAATCTTAGCAGCGATATAGCAACGTAGAAATATGATTTCGTGATCAGATAGACGTTGCGAGCGTTCAGGATTGCTAACACTAATAACTTTTCTCCGGTGATGAAAACGCGTGAAACTTCGCGTCCTTTATACGGTACGCGCCAGTAATACCTTGAACTTGAGCACACGCATGAAATGCGCCAAATAAGAAATCCGGGCGATGTTCGAGGACACAAATGCTTAGAAAGCACCACTGTAGTCGAAGTAAACAAACACGACGGCACGGGCGTTTCTGCTGTCTTGAGAGTGCAGCCACGGCATCGCCGCACGAGTAGGTGGATCTTCCCTTCTAGTACGTGCTGGGTTATCATAACGACACACGACGAAAATTCACAGTCAAGGATAGCGCTTTTACGCGGAACGATGAGCTTTCACCACGCCGTCCACGTCGATGATCAACACCGACGCCATGTGCGCGCAGATACGTGCGCTTCCGCGCATCCCGGGGGAACGGGAAATTCACCCCCGCGGAGGACGGCAAGGAGAAAACGTAGTCCCTTGTTTGTGAAACGATAATTGCAGTATCGCGTATTCTAAACTAGAACTATTTTACGTCTTGTGAAATTATAATGCACAACATATTTAAATAAACTGAAAATTGTTTCTTTAGCGAAACTTTACAAAGGCCGCCAAAATTTTCAAACATACGATAATTTCATTGGTCCTCGCAAGTACAGGAAAGAGTCCGCACGTATTTTATTCCTGCGTGATTAATAGGCGGTTCTGCCTTTTAAAACTGAAGATACTCATTCACTGACACTTCCTTAACGCCATCGCACCAAAAAGTAGCTTCCCCAAAAACTGCTTGAGCCCCCTTTAAGGCTCAGGTAGGTTTAAGAAAAATAAAAATTAACCTACCGACCCTCGAAAAACAAAACAAACAAAAACAACGCAGCGGTGCCGGCTCCCACATGCTTGGGGTAACAAATAAGTCGACGTTCCTTGTGACGTTTCGACGACGCAGTCGCTTGCTCACCATGGCGTAGTGTCCTTGATGGAAGTGGGTTCGTGGGGCCCTTGGGAACTTGTCACGGGACGAACGGGAACGGCTGGTCCCTGGTCGGCGAGTTGTCCGACCGCAGCGCGGGTCCCGTAGATGACGAGCGGGCAGTCCGTGACCGGTTGTCGGTCCCGGCGTCGCACGAAGACGACGGGTCGCTGGTTTGGCCCGCGGCCGGCTGGGGTAGTGGGGCTGCCTGACGAGTCACGCGCAGCCGTGGTCCATCGACGCCGCTGAACTGCCGTAGCCAGGAACAGCAGCCCCCGAACGGCGCTCAGCCTCGTACTGGCTGGAGATCCTCTTCGTGGACGCGGGGACGTACTGCGGTAGACCGTAGAATGACCTCTTGGTCAGTGTTGCCATCTTTTTTTGCGCGCGCCGCTAAATTGAGGCCAGTAAGTCACTAAACAGTCGCTAGATTCGCCAGGAAGTCGCTAAAATATTCGCTAAATTCCAAAAGCTTATTAAACCCTTTTAAAGTAAGTGAACCTTAAATAATCATATCTCAGGTATTTTGAGAGGTTAAACTTACACTGAAAAAGAACTAGGACGGTTTTTATTTGTAATGTTTTATTTGGTAAACGACTACTTCGTTTCAGCTTCCGTCCGAGCGCAGCCAAAGGCTGAGGGACGGTTCGCAACTTCGGGAGGAGCATTCCTACGCACCACAAAGTAGTCCACAAAAGTATTTTTTTTTAAATAACTGTTTTGTGCGTAAACATTGCCCAATATTCCAGATATGTACTGCTGAGAATGATTTGGAACTAAAGGAATTAAATGTTTGAAGTTTATGTTTTTAATTAATAGTGAAAACACGTACATCCGCTGGCAACACGGCTGCAGCGCTTGGTTTTTCTTTGCGATTTCGTTCTCGTAATGGCCGAATCGTGTGCTTCGCTGCTTTCCTCGTCGATTCGCTTCAAAACGTCCTTCCGCAAAGGCACGTTTGAGCGTCAGGCGCGAGAGGTCGTGACTAATGTCTACTTTCAAATTCGGCGGGAGACTCCGGCCGCGTCGTACCGCGAATGCGTTGTAAACAAGAAAAGCGTCCGGGCCACTACAATTCACTAATACGCGGCGAAATCAAGGCACCCCTTTACCTGCCGATCACATTGAACGCCGAGAAGCTGGTGGAAAGGACTGCGCCTCGAGCCCTGGAATATCCAGACAATACAAGGAAACATCAACAGCCGGGTCATCGGGCACCTTGCAATATGTACTTACATCTCGAAACTATGCCGAAATGCCGGAAAGGTGGAAAGCTTGGACACATACGCCAGCAGCCAGCCTACGTACTGACAGCCCCTGTGACTAAATTTCAGAACGTGAAAGGGCACCCCTTTAAACCTGTAGCAGACGATACCGTTGATACACCTGCTAGCAGACGAAATACTCGGCGAGCTCGGGCGGCGCGGACGACCAGCGGCGCAGCGGAGTGATACAAAAGTGCAGGCGAGATCGCGTGACCTATTGCCGGCGTGTGATTGGCTCCGGCCACACGTAGCTTTGACTGCGCTCGGACGGAAGCTGAAACGACGATCGGACGGCATCCGGCTTTTCTTGGGGCACGTTTTGAAGAGCAGTGCTTCTTTACACAGCACCAAAGCAAATGAACGAACGTGTCTACTCCGTCCCCATACCCCGGACCCTATCAGCTATTTCTCGCCAAGACCGGGAATATAGCCGGGAAGGCTTTTCGGAGATTATTTCAACGGAAATAATCCTCGGGGGACGTCGAACGGCCCTCGCGTCGCGGGCTGCTTGACGTTCGCTGTCTTCGTTCGTTTCCTGCGAAGGCCGAGCAGGCTACAAGCTCTGGTATTCCCTGGTTTTCACAGTGGAAGATACCACAAAACACGTAAGCATCCTGAAAAGTCAAATAAAGTAGAAACTCTCAAGGAAAGCCGGCGAACTCTGAATGCGCAATGCAGGTGGGGAGTCGCGCTGTCCGGGTTTCCACAGCTCAGGCGAGTGGCAGAGATTTCTGGCTGATAGGGGTCGCTCGATTCGCAAAATGGCGGCGGCCAGAGAGCTCTTTTTGCAAAGGTCTTTAGACGCTTTCAGGGAGCCAATCTCTGAGATTTTATCTTTCTGTGTAGTTCTGAACAAACAATGCCGCAAGACAATCGAAAGTGCCAGAGTCATGACATGCCGCTAGGGTACGCGTTTCTTAGCTCTGTGTGGTAACACCGAAATATCTAGCGTCCCGACGCTTTTTTTTCTGTATTTCTTTACAACGCGTGAAACCGCGTCTCTTGTTTCATGCTCTCGACCTCTTAGCTTTGACCCGTGGTTCGACGGCGTTGGAAATTGTTTTTTGTAAAGGGTGTCCCAAGTCACCAGGCTCGATCTAAAATGGACCGTAAAAATCGATTCCTGCACGTAGTGATCTAAACTTTTCGTCAAAGGTGTATTTTACAGTGTAATATAGTACCTTTAGGGGGCGCCACCTAGCAGGGGAAAGTCACAAAAAACGACCAGGAACGATCACGTGACGCGGGATACGGGTGTGGCCCGAGTAGGCGTCGGCAGTGCGCATGCAGTGGAACGTCAACAATAAACCACGAATATTACGTGGTGTCAGAACTGTAAGCGATAAAGGATCCACTAGAGCGCCGTGGGTTCCCAGCGAGACCATTCAGAATCCTTTAGGAGCATCGGGTGTACCGAGCGCGACCAGGCAGAATCCGCCGGGATCGGGAGTACCGAACACAAACGCAAGTATGCTGACAATCCTACTGCCGCCACCCCGACCATTGGACCTGAGAGGCGACGTGGAGCAGGCGTGAAAGATATGGTACGAGGAGTTCACGTTATACGCCTCGCAAGTGGGCTCATTTTCGTCTTCTGCGCATGAGAAAGGAAGTAGCGGTGACGTCAGAACGCCAAGCCCTGATTGGCTGATCGCGGTCCCCTATCTGATGGCGAATTCGCGTGGTTCTTTCTGCGCGCTCTCGAGCGCTCTTTCCAGAGCGCGCGAAATCGGGTGGTTGAAAGAGAGTGCTGTCGCCTGATCGGGTGGTTCATTCCGAGGGCGCCTCTCCCTCTCAGAGCGCTCCCTGGTACTCCGTCTGTAGCCGCGGAGTGCGGAGCGGCGCAGGCGTCACGTGGTACTTGGACGGTGATCACGTGGTTTTGTTGACGATGGCCGGCGGTGGTCTGTGATGGTGTGCGGGGTCCAGCATGACGGCGATTGATATCTGGTTCAACAAAGTGCTTGTGCATTCGACGGTGCGAGGATTACAACGGACGGGACGACATTCGTTTGCGACCGTAACAGGAAAAGTCGACGTGTGAAGTATTCCCAGTGCTTTCACGAGATCGTTCATCTCACGGCGGTGAATCCGCTAAGCCTAACCGACGACGAAACAGCTCGCAGAGCTCGCCGCTGTTTTACCGGGTTTTGGGGTCGCTTCAAGACATTTTCAGGTTTGGTTAAAGTGCGTTCAAAGGTTTGTGTTGTAAAATAAAGGGAGAGCCGAATATAATTCACTGTGATTTGTGTCACATTGCGATGCTTGCACGATATTTCGCCGTGAGAAAAATGCGGTTTATTAACCATTTTATATTTGCCTGCTCTGTCGTACGCATGACCGCTATCGCAGCGCGTTCACTGTCGAAAACGCGATGAGTTGACAACTGTTTCCAAGCGTTGGCTTTCGTTCTGTTCTGCAAAAATCAAATCGCATACTGCTGTTTTCTTTTTCTTTTTACATGCCGATGCGTAAAACAATTTACGTCACAACCGTTATTTCATCACGTTGCGAGCGTAAATTTTGCTCAATCGTCCACCGTACGCTGTAAGATCGTGTTGTTTTTAATGCATTACCAATGTCAAGAAATTTTAATTCCGTGACTGGTCTGAGAATCTCGGAGCGCTCTGAAGCCAGCAGTTGTGATCGGCTGAAAAGGATCCCGAGTAGCTCTGGCGGCGAGGAGGGGGCGCTCTGCTGAATCGAGGTCAGAGGCGAGAGGCGACCACCCGAATTCACCATGAGCGTCGTCTGCTCCTTTGCAACAACGTCTGCTCGCAACGTCGTCTGCGTCTGTCTTACCTTTCCTGCGACTGTCGGAAGTGCAGGTCTTTACGAGCGAGCTCGACTTCGCCTTTCAGAGAAGGCAGACGAAATAACTCGAGCGGTACGTTGTTTTTGTCTAACAACTAGCAGACGCGCATCAAGGAGGGTAGTGAAAGTACTCACTGGCGAGGTGTCCCGAGACGCCGAGGTTTGGTTGCTAAGAACCGAGAGTGAGCGTGTTAGTGTCCGCAAGTTCCCTCCCAAATACTTTTTCCCCCTTTCGTGTGCGGCAAGACTCCTCATTCTTTAACGGCGTCGGCGGGTTGGCGCAGTTAACGTCGTCTGCTTTACGTCTGCTAGTCAAAGTGATGGCTGCTTTACCTTTCCTGCGTCTGTCGGAGATTCACCGCTTTTTCACCGGCGAGAGTCACCGTTGCCTCGGAAAACAAGGAGATGACAAGAGGAAGAGATTGACCTCTTAATCTAAAATTGAGGTCAGTGATCACAGTATAATACGGGAAGGGTTCACAAGGGTCGCGCGGGCACATTCCATTCAGCACGCCAGCCGGTCGTGGGCAGACGGTCACCGAGTCGGAGTGGCTGCTAGGCCTATCTGCCGAGTTCGCTTGGTCGGTGTAGGTGGAATCGTGGCCGTTGGAGCTTTTCCCGGGTGTTTGTGTATCCAGCGTTCTTGTTCGTCGTGGTCTGGTTCAAATACTTTTTACTTTTTTCTTGCTGCTTGAAGTCGGGACGCGAGAGAAGCGCACGTAGAAAAATAAACGTCCGTTGGTCGTCGCGACCGCGACGCTGTCGGTCATGCTGATTTGATCGTAACAAGTGCGTAGCTTCGGAGCTGTCGTAGGATTTTGTCGTAACCTGCGCAAAACTTACGAAAATTTCGGTTCGTGAATACGAATTTGTTTTTAAGTTTTGTGTTACACATATTTTTGGCGTAAGATAGTTTCGTGAATCTGGCCTCTCCACTTGCAAAAGTCGCAGGAAAGGTAAGACAGACGCAGACGACGTTGCGAGCAGACGACGTTGCAAAGGAGCAGACGACGCTCAGATAGGGGACCGCGATCAGCCAATCAGGGCTCGGCGTTCTGACGTCACCGCTACCCCCTGCGCGAGAAGCAGACGAACTTGCCCTCCGCATACTCTACGGCTACAGGCCTCAAGGCTCAAGACCCAGCAGTACAATTGGCCACGTTCCTGGTGATCACTGGTGAGGATGCTCGTCGCGTCTATAATACATTCACGTTCGTAAATGAGGCGGACCGACACGACCTGGACACTCTGATAGAAAGGTTTCACGCACACCTTAAGTCAACAGTTAACCAAACGTACCGGGAGTTCGTTTTCGGAATGCGAAATCAGAAACCAGGAGAGGAGTTCGACGACTGGCTGATCGAGCTTCGCACGCTTGCCGTGGACTGCGACTTCGGGTCACTGCACGACAGGATGTTGCGCAGTTGAATCATTCTTGGAAAAATTAACAAGAAGTTACAGCAAAAACTCATAAACAAAGATTCAGCGTTCAAAAGGTGATCCAACAATGCAGATTGGCAGAAAAGAAGCTGAACAGTTTCGAGAGATACAAGCTTCCAAGGCTGCAACAGCGACGCCAGAAGTATGCGCGCTTTCAGGAGGAAAGCAGCGTTCTCAGTGCGGGTACACCACTCGCACAAGTGGAACATGCCCTGCGAAAACAGCCAAAGGCAAGGTATGTGGACGCAAAGGGCATTTCGCGCGGGTGTGCCGTATGACAAAGAAACAAGGTTTCCGAGAGTCTAAACAGAAAACTGCTCACCAGAATGGCAGGCAGCTACATGAACAGGACAGTGACGATGATGACACCTTTGTGATTAGTGCTGTAGCACACTTAACGAAAGCCTGGGAAGCGGAAGTGTCCATTGAGGGTCAGCCTGTGAACTGCCGAGCTGACACAGGGGCAGTGTGTAATCTCTGAAAGACTGCTGCATACTCTAACCAAACTCCCAGCTCGAGAATGCAGTGTACGCCTTAGTTCTTCATCGGGCATGTGCAGACTGCAAATGGCAGGAGCACTTTGCATGTGCAGCACAAGGGGTGTGTGTCGGACGTCGAATTCTACGTTGTAAAACAGGACGTGCCTACGACTCTGAGTGGAGTGGTATCGGAAGAACTACAAATCCTTCGACGAGTTGCCTCCTTCCAGCCATATGCACGAAGAGAAAATCACCACACCAGTGCCGGATCCTATTGAATGGGTTCATCTGATCGTAGTGGTAAGAAAAAGCCACGGCAAGGTGCGTGTTTGCATGGATTCCCAGACACTGAACAAGCGTCCTACTATGGGAGCATTTGTGCATGCCAACCTTAGGAGACACCGCAACACGCGTGCATAAGGTGAGATATTTCTCAGCTCTGGATGCCTCAACAGGAATTCGGCGAATTCAACTGGATAAGAGTTCCTACCTGTGCACCTTTGCAACATCTTTGGGACGCTACCGTTTTCTCATGATGCCCTTCGGCGTCTCAGCTGCACCTGAGGTGTTTTCTACAAGGCGATGCTTCAGGTCCTCGAGGGACTTGATGGCGTTGAGGGAATGATAGACGACATTTTCATAGGGGATAAACTGTACAACAGCATGATGAGAGACTGCAGGCAGTTCTACAGCGTTGCAGAAACGTCAACCTGACGTTGAACAAGGCAAAATGCAAGTTCCTGCAGACCGAAATAAGATACCTGGGTCAAGTCTTCTCAGATAAGGGCATACATGTGGACCCAGAGCGAATGAGTGGCATCCTTGGCATCACAAGGCCACAAAACACCAAAGACTTAAAACGTTTTCTTGAAGTCATCACCTATGTGAACAGGTTAATTCCGCATATGGCGGAACTTGGTGCTTCACTGCGAGAATTCTTGAAGAAGGACGTGACGTGGAGCTGAACGAGCACCATGAGAGCAGTTTTCAGGCACTTCGGGAAGCGCTGACAAAGGCCCCAGCGTTGCGATTTTATGGCAGGCAGGAGCCTGTCACCCTTTCAGTTGATGCCAGCTCTCATAGACTAGGAGCAGTCTTACTACAAGGAGGTCAACCTGTGGCCTACTTGTCACGGTCTCTTACAGAGACACAAGTGCGCTATGCGCAAATTGAAAAGGAACTCCTTGGCATCGTCCACGGGTGCACACGTTTCCACGATTATATCTTCGGACGAACCGTCCAATTGAAAGTGACCACAAGCCACTAGACGCAATCTTCCAGAAGCCAGTGAACCAGTGCCCGCTTCGACTGTAAAGGATGCGGCTAACCTTGCAGAAGTATGACATCCAGGTGAAGTACAAACCTGGCAAGGAACTCTACGTAGCTGACACCCTATCGCGATATCCATCGAGCGTAATGTACCATGAAGACCACAAGGTCAACACACTGGAAGTCCTCCCAGTCACAGACAGGAAGCTGGAGGAGTTTCGTGTGGCAATCGCGGAACATGAAGACATGAAGATACTGCTGTACAGTATGCAGAGACTGAGTGGCCAAACGAAAAAAATGCAGGTTCGTGAGAGTTTGCGATCCTACTGGCCTTATTGGGACGAGGTCCATGCTGAAAAGGACTTCGTCGTTCCAACCGGCTAATAGTCCCAAGAAAACATCGACCAGAGATGCTCTGCCTTCTGCACGTATCACAGGGGGCATCGAGACGAGAAAACACAGAGCCCAAGAAGTGCTGTCTTGGCCGGGACTGGACTGTGACATTAAGGAAACGGTACAACATTGCAAAGTCGGCAAGCACTACCAGCACCAGCAACCTCGCAAGCCTTTACGGAGTCATCCAATCCCAACTGGACTGTGTCAGAGCATAGCCATGGATATATTTCAACATCAAGGGGAACACTACTTGATTGTAGTGGACTATTACTACTTTTTCTACGAAGTCCACCTCTGAAAAAGACAAATGCACAAAGGGTACTCGACTGCTCTGCAGCTACCTTTTCCCTGCATGAACTGCCACTACAAATCATCACGGACAACGTTCCTCCGTTTAACAGTTCTGTCTTTGCCAGCTATTGTGAACAACACAGTATCTCTCATGTGACGTTAAGCCCTTACTACCCAAGATCAAATGGGATGGCAGAGAGGGGAGTACAGGAAGCAAAGAAGTTGATAAACAAGCGGGGTTTTGGGACTCAAGAGTACTATGACGCACTGCTGGAGTGCCGTAATACGCCTAGGGACGGAATTCTAAAACCTCCAGTGCAGCGCCTCATGAACCGCCACACGCGAGCGCAAGTTCCCGCACATCCAAGCTTCTTGCAGAAGAACTCACCGGATCAAAGAACAGTAACAGAAAATCTACTCGACCACAAAAAGAAACAAGCAAAGTAATACAACAGGGGAACCGTACCACTGCCTGATCTTAAGCCAGGAGAACCTGTGTACGTCAGAAATTAGGCGCAAGCCACCAGTGGGCACCAGCCATCATCCTTAAAAGGAATCAACCTCAGCTCGTACATTGTTCAGGACTATGAGGGACTATTACATCAGAGGGATAGGGTTGTGCTGCGACAGAGTACCACAAGAGCTGAACCTCCTGCGCGGTACACCGACCCGAACTTTATGACCTAAAAGAAAGAAGAAAAAAAAGGAAATGTAATATAGTACCTTTAGGGGCGCCACCAAGCAGGAAAGTCGCAAATGACGACGAGGAACGGATCACGTGACGCGGGACACAGGTGTGGCCCGAGTAGGCGTCGGCATCGCACATACAGTGGAATGTCAAGAATAAACCACGGATATTACACACAGGTCGGTTTTTTCTTGCAAAATTAGAAAGCGTAGCTCCCTTTCTGTAAAAAAATAGGGACAAGAAACTTGCCAGGGTCAAGGGCGGGCGGCGACGCAGATGACCAAGTCGAGTTGCGGGGCGCGTTTGGCGCGCGTCATTAGCGGCGCTGAGAGCCAGCGTCATTAGCAGACGATCTTTCGACTCAAAAGCGGGGTGCGTTCCGCCGGCGTCGACAGTCGCAGAACCAAAACTGGCGCGGTAACAAGGAACTGCAAAGCAGACGACTGTTAGAGGCAGGGTTTATGCCGCACGTCCGGGAGCTTCCTGGCTCGTGACGACGACCATTCCCCGAAGTGAAGAACCCAGGGGTCCAGTGGAGGTGGGAGAATTGGTAACGTAACGAACGGTTTAATTACATGGTTGCGATACAGTCGTCAAATCCGAGAGAACTCCAGAGCAGCCTCGCGCTCCGCCTTATATAGGGTCCGTTTTCTCCCTCACTCCCGCCAGGGCAGCAGGTGCGCAGCAGCAACCCGCCGTCAAGTGCGTCGTAGCAAAGTCCGCCGCGTCGTAGCCAGAAGTGCGTCGTAGCCATGGTCCTCCGCAATTAGGTCATGCCTCTCTCCCCTTCCGGAGCGCGCCAAGCCCCACGCACGCACACACGTCCCGTTGACGTCACGGACTCGTCGAGACCTGTCTTCTCCGCAGTTAGGCCCGGCCTCTCTCCCCTTCCGGAGCGCACCAAGCCGCACGCACGCACACACGTCCCGTTGACGTCACGAGCGCGTCGAGACCTGTCTCCGCAGGCGCAGACACGTAGGCGCCGGGTCCGTACTCCTCGAGACTCGTTTCGCGTAGGCCCCGTCCAGCAGGCGACGTTCCCGGACAGATCATGACTCGTTTCCGCCGCGTTGAAACTCGGAAGAAGGTCGCCGAAGGTTCATTCTTAACACGACATAAGTACCCTGAAATAAACGGTCAAAATAACCCAACAAACAAAGTTTTTAATCGATTATGTCTCCATTCATTGTGTTCTAACAGTAAGGATGATAGACTCATACATTGGTAACTGACACCGAAAAAGCTCGCGCCGCTTTTAAGCCGAAACTTTCGTCCGCTATTGGACGCCGGTTCTCGGCGCCGTATGATCGTTCGTTGGCGGCAGTTGGCGTCGCGACCGCGTGCGCCATCTCTTGTTCCCCCGTGCCAAACGGCGCCCGTTTGAAGACTGGTGGCTTCGCTGCGTTTCCACAGAAGTTAAGCCTTTTTATTTTTTTACCTTTTCCTCGGGTAAGTTTTTTCTTTGATTATTTTATAGGAAAAATGCACCACTTTGGCAACGCGGCACAAATTCGTAGCACGATAGGCTGAGAGAGAGAGAAAACTTTTATTTCCGCTCCAAG
>JAZHYW010022462.1:0-13468 GCA_037355805.1 Ixodes ricinus
TATATATATATATGTGTGTTCTTTTTTATCAATAAATTTCGAATTATTTGTACATTGTTAAATTCGCGTTTTAAACTTCAAATTTTTTTCAACACGATGAACCGGTTGCGATGCTGCACGAACAATTTCGGAAAGATTCTGCGTAGGATATAGGGCGCAGCGGCCGCAACCGTTCGAAGGGCAAAGGATTCGCGACGACCGAGTAAGCGTCTTCCAACTTCAGTAAGCTCGACCGAGGCTCGAGAGTGCCACGCTAACATCTCCGCAGAGCGAACGTGGCCGGCCAGATGGAGGCGCAGTATGCTCTCGCGTCGCGATTGCTACGTCGTTGTTCTGCCTACACTGATCGTCATGCGCACGTGCAGTCGAAGCAGCTCTCTCGAGACTACGTATTTGAGTCCAATAGACGACTTTCTAGCGCGATAAACTCTCGTAAAACTGAGAGTAGAAGTCACTTCGGTTGGCGGCGTAAGCGGCGGCTATGTTTGTCGACACCTGCGTCGACAAAGACAAATATGCACAGAAACATTAAATATAAAAATAGAGCACGCTGAAAGAAATACAAATGGCAGGGGCACGGACGAAAGTAGAAGACGTTAACGCTACGTAATGCATATATATACGTACAAAATACACTAGAAAAGACAAAAATAATTAAATTTTGAAACGGATCACAAATACGTCCTACAGGCAGCTAAGGACGTATTTGCGATCGCGGTTATAAACACCGGCGACGTACGCCCGCATGAAGTTGGCGAAGTAAAGTCTCGTCCCGAGCGAGCGCGTGAATGACTCTTTCCACTTCCTACCTCTGCAATGCAAAAAGGGTCGCGGGTTTATAGCCTAGGCGACACAAATATCGATAAGCCATTGGCTATGGCAGTGCAATATTCACCAGCCTATACCATGATATCACCAATATTGGAAAACTCTTGGCTTTGACAGTTTAATATTCACCAGCTTAAGCCAGCATATATTCAATATCGGAAAGCCATTGGCTCTGACAGTCCAATATTGTACAGCTTATGCCGGCGATATCCAATATTGGAGAGCTATTGGCTTGACAGTCCAATATTGGACAGCTTATGCCGGCGTATAGCCAATATCAGAAAGCCAGTGACTCGACAGTCCAATATTGGACAGCTTATGCCAGCGTATATCCAATATTGGAAAGCTATTGGCTTTGACAGTCCAATGTTGACCAGCCTATGCCAACGTATTACCAATATTGGAAAACCATTGGCTTTTATAGTCTATTATTGTCCAATGTGATTCCATATTGAAAACCCATGGCTCATTGGGCCATTGTTGGGCCATTCTTTGCCACATCAAATTCAATGTTGGCCCAATACGGTGTGCTGCCTGGGTAAAGCCTCGTTTTTAATGTCCGCTTAGGAATATTGAAGGCAGTAATGATGCCTGTCTTCGCCTAGAACTATAGCCTCACTGGTGCCCCATACGTGCCATCACGTGCAGCGTGCGCGTGAGCGTGGCCTTTGGTAGGCTTGGTAATTGCGGTAGTACTGGCCCGCAGGAAGCAGGAGACATGGGGCGACCAGATGCCCTGCTTACGATCGTCTTGTCGACGTTGGCTCCTGGCCTCAGCTTTGCTCGTCTCGAGATACGCTACGTCACGATTGCACCGAGATGTGACGTGCTTTCCGCTGGCTGCTCTCCGAGGCGCTTCCCAGAGTGGGCCGTTTGTAACGAAAAGCCAGTCGATCAGGTTATGTTCGACACACGTTATCATTTCTCCAAAAGAAACGGAACTGACGGAACTTACGAGAGAGCGTCTGATTGGTTAGAGGCTCAAATGACGAAAATTCCCTCTTTTGTCATTTGAGCCTCCTAGCCAATCAGACGCGATATCGTCAGTTCCGTCATCCGTTTCTTTTTAGGAGCAACGAAACATCTGTCGAACATAGCCCCCAGGTTACAAATGCATACGAGTGGTCGGCGTTTACGAATATTGTGGGTCACATTCAGTTATTCTGAACACGACGGGTTTACGTCAAATTTCATAGAAGTAACCCTTGCAGGGATACTTCAACGAAATTTGAAATATTCCCGACGTGTTCAAAAATAGGCTGAATATGATCCACAATTCGCGTTTTTAAAACTTCAAATTCTTTCAACACACGATGAACCGGTTACTGATGCTGCACGAACAATTCCGGAAAGATTCTGGTAGGATACGCAGGGCGCAACGGCTTGGCAACCGTTCGAAGGGCAAAGGGATTCGCGACGACAAAGTAGCGTCTTAACTCAGTAAGCTTACGACTGGGGCTCGAGAGTACACAGCTAACATCTCCGCAGAGCGAACGTGGCCGGCCAGATGGAGGCGCAGTATGCTCTCGCGTCGCGATTGCTACGTCGTTGTTCTGCCTACACTGATGTCATAGTGCACGTGCAGTCGAAACAGCTCTCTCGAGACTACATTTGAGTCCAATAGGACGACTTTCTAGCGCGATAAACTCTCGTAAAACTGAGAGTAGAAGTCACTTCGGTTGGCCGTAAGCTGGCGGCTTTATGTTTGTCGACACCTGCGTCGACAAAGACAAATATGCACAGAAACATTAAATATAAAAATAGAGCACGCTGAAAGAAATACAAAATGGCAGGGGCACGGACAAAGTAGAAGACGTTAACGCTACGTAATGCATATATATACGTACAAAATACACTAGAAAAGACAAAAAATAATAATTCTAAAAACGGATCACAAATACGTCCTACAGGCAGCTAAGGACGTATTTGTGATCGCGGTTATAAAGCACCGGCGACGTACGCCCCATGAAGTTGGCGAAATAAAAGTCTCGCCCGAGCGAGCGCGTGAATGACTCTTTTCCACTTTCCTACCTCTGCAATGCAAAAAAAGGGTCGCGGGTTTATAGCCTAGGCGACACAAATATCGATAAGCCATTGGCTATGGCAGTGCAATATTGACCAGCCTATACCATGATATCACCAATATTGGAAAACTCTTGGCTTTGACAGTTTAATATTCACCAGCTTAAGCCAGCATATATTCAATATCGGAAAGCCATTGGCTCTGACAGTCCAATATTGTACAGGTTATGCCGGCGATATCCAATATTGGAGAGCTATTGGCTTTGACAGTCCAATATTGGACAGCTTATGCCGGCGTATAGCCAATATCAGAAAGCCAGTGACTCCGACAGTCCAATATTGGACAGCTTATGCCGGCGTATATCCAATATTGGAAAGCTATTGGCTTTGACAGTCCAATGTTGACCAGCCTATGCCAACGTATTACCAATATTGGAAAACCATTGGCTTTGATAGTCCATTATTGTCCAATGTGATTCCAATATTGGAAAACATATGGCTCATTGGGCCATTGTTGGGCCATTCTTTGCCACATCAAATCCAATGTTGGCCCAATACGGTGTGCTGCCTGGGTAAAGCCTCGTTTTAATGTCCGCTTAGGAATATTGAAGGCAGTAATGATGCCTGTCTTCGCCTAGAACTATAGCCTCACTGGTGCCCCATACGTGCCATCACGTGCAGCGTGCGCGTGAGCGTAGCTTGTAGCTTGTAATTGCACGTAGTACTCTGCCCGCAGGAGCAGAGACATGGGGCGACCAGGATGCCCTGCTTACGATCGTCTTGTCGACGTTGGCCTCGCCTCAGCTTTGCTCGTCTCGAGATACGCTACGTCACGCTTGCACCGAATGTGACGTGCTTCCGCTGGCTGGCCAGAGCGCTTCCAGTGGGCCGTTTGTAACGAAAAATACAGCCATCAGGGTGCTAAGTTCGACAAATGTTTTGTTTCTCCTAAAAGAAACGGAACTTGACGGAACTTCATGAGAGCGTCTGATTGGTTAGAGGCTCAAATGACGAAATCCCTCTTTTGTCATTTGAGCTCTAGCCAATCAGACGCGATATCGTCAGTTCCGTCACATCCGCTTCTTTTAGGAGCAACGAAACATCTGTCGAACATAGCCCCCCAGGTTACAAATGCATACGAGTGGTCGGCGTTTACGAATATTGTGGGTCACATTCAGCTTGTCTCAGAACACGACGGGTTTACGTCAAATTTCCTAGAAGTAACCCTTTAAAGGGATACCTACAAGCGGAATTTGAAATATTCCGACGTGTTCAAAACAAGGTTGAATATGATCTCAATATCCGTAAATGACAATCACACGTTTGTATTTTGATCCTGG
The DNA here is from genome assembly GCA_037355805.1 of Ixodes ricinus. Classification (NCBI taxonomy): domain Eukaryota; kingdom Metazoa; phylum Arthropoda; class Arachnida; order Ixodida; family Ixodidae; genus Ixodes; species Ixodes ricinus. The sequence goes on from JAZHYW010022462.1 coordinate 4,191, forward strand.
TGGCTGTATTTTTCGTTATAAACGGCCCACTCTGGCAAGGCCAGCTTGGAGCAAGGCATCCAGCGCAATCGTGACGTAGGTCGTCTCAAGACGAGCAAAGCTACGGCGAGGCTGACGTCGAGAGGATGGCCTAGTCGTTCCAGCCACCGAAGCGGCTGCTTTTGTACGAATTTTGAGTGACGGGTTAACCTTCTATAATCTTGTAGGGGACAATAGCGACTTCTGCGACACACAAAAGGAATTCTCGGGAAGAGGGGAGTTCCTCCTTCCCCTTCTCTCGTCGTGGCCGGAGGCGAGACGACCTCCGTCACTAGCTGTCAAGGTTCCTAGACGAGCATTAAGGCCCGTTCACACACTTGCGTTCGGAGCGACCACTATGCTTACGAACGAACGCAACCGCTGCGACTTCAACGACAACTGAGCGCGACGTGTTCACACACATGGAACCGCATGCAACCAAACGCATCAACAGCCAATGAGAAACGAGCTTCAGCTCTTGCTCATGGCCAATAGGAAGCAACCCAGCTACGCTTACAAACATGGCGGACGGTTTCGTGCCCGACGCGAGATCCTCACCGGAGCAGCCGGAGGTTTCGGCTACGGCGTACAGCCACGATGATCTGCTGTGCGCCTACAATAGCTGCGTAAGGGCGTACGTTGTCCGTGCAGGCAGCAACACGGACTGGGCTCTAGTCGCGCGGTCCTCCGCTGCGATGTTGCTCTTGAGCCGCCAAAGACGCCCCCGCCGAGAATGGGTTCGGTTCATCCTTCGTTCGCGAGAGAACCTCGGCGAGTACCACCACCTCGTCCGCGATATGCGGCTGGACGACGGACGAGATTTCTTTATGTACTTCAGGATGACACGGCAAAGGTGCGTACTGTACCTCATTCTTTCCAATGCTAAATGCATAGCAAATAGCTCGAATGCCCGCCAAAGTTTAGGAGGTGCTTGTTTAGAGCACGTACAGTTCTGATTACCTCGCTCGCTCGCTGCCATTGGAACTGCCAAGTCCTCGTAAAATAACACGCAGAGATAACATCAAAAAAGAGCGAGGCAAAGAACGTGGTTTCCATGTTGCGCGCATTTTTAAAAGTTCACTTTATAGCACGAACCGAGGCAGCTAGGACTGGAGACGGCCTGTAAACCGTTTCTTCTGCAGGTTTGAACACCTGCTGTCCCTGGTTGGGCCACTGCTGCTGAAGCAAGCTACATTCTGGAGAACGCCGATCGCTCCAGCGGAGAGGCTGTCCTTGACAATCAGGTGAGTTGAATATCTTCATTCTTTTCTGCTAGCTCTTTTTCAAACAGCTGGGTCACTCACCATTTAATGTGTACTCAGTTTTAAGTTTGTTTTCATTTCACCAGTCAGCTCTAAAAGTTGAGATGATCATGTGTTACTGTCTCTGAATCTGTTTCCCTCATTTCACTATTTTAGGTACCTGGCTCACGGAGCATCTCAGGCAATATGTTCGACCAGTTACCGGATCGGCCGGTCGACGACCTCCGGGATAATCAGGGAAACGTGCCTGGCCCTCCACAAGGTGCTAGACCCACTCTACCGCCCTGTGAGTAGACAAGTTCGAGAAAATGTTAATCCTTATGTGACATGATGACAAGCACGTTTCGCATAGAATAGAGATCTCTAATACCATCTTCGATCAGCACGTACCGGAATTGCCCTGAAACCGGGACAGTGCACAGCGCTCGGTTGTGCAGCGCGTAGTCGGTGCATCATTGAGGACAAACTGCGCCGTACCGGTGCACCGCGGCGAGCACCACTATGCATCACTTCGCGTTTTGTTTGTTTTTTCTTGTGTACGTCTGCATGCAGTGCCTGTCTGCTGTCAATTTCTCCTGGCTTTTTACTCGCGGCTTTAGCATTTCTACACAGATGGACATTGTGTACGTGATTGTCCATAGGGTCGCGAAACAAGTAACAATTCCACAGGTATATTTTGCCCATTATTGTTGGTAAGAGTACCACCAGACAATAGCCATACCTCGGTGTTATCGTAATGCTTCACAATGCTTTCCACGAAGTTCGTAACTTTCGGGCGCTCCTTGCAGCTGCAGCAATCACCGGTAATCGCACAAGTGGTAAGAAGCTCGTCGTCTTTACTGTCAGAAGGGTTGGGAAATTCATAGAACCTCACTGTTAGGTGTGTTCGCTTTCACAAAATCGCCATCTGCTATTCCCGCCATCTCCTCGATTTCCGGTCCTGGCCGCAATGCCTGATGGGGCTGCACCCCAATGCACTGCTGATTTTTTGGTGCGCTTTGGGGCAACGAAAAGCCGCACCGGGAGGGTGCGCTCTGTTGATCGAGTATGTCCGGTGCGCACCGGTGCACTTGATCGAAGACGACAAGGCGCACCTCAGCGCCCCGGTGCACAGCGGTGCGGATGATCGAGGAAGCTCTGAATGTTTAAATTATCTCGCTGGTAAATCAATGAACCCACTAAATTCAAGTTTCTTCTAAGCCTATCCTTCCGAATCATCAGATGCTACACCCTTTCTTCTTTGCTCGTGCGAAACAGTGCAGTTGTTACTGAATTCTGGCTATAATGAGCATTGTGTGCTATGGTGGCATTAGAATAAAATTACCCAAGAGCATTTTATGACTGGCTTTGCAGGCCCCCAACACTGCCCAGTGGGAGCGGCTTGCAGGGGAGTTCGGCAGGCTCTGGAACTTCCCGAACTGTGTCGGAGCCCTGGATGGCAAGCACGTGGCCGTCCAAGCTCCACCTGGTAAAGGCTCCGACACATTCAACTACAAGGGGTTCCACAGCATTGTCCTCCTCGCAAGCTGCGACGCCAGCTACAAGTTCACGCTGGTGGACATTGGGCAGCCAGGGCGGTTTAGTGATGGGGGCATCTTTCGAGACTCCGAAATGGGGCAGTCTCTGCTGTCGGGAGGACTTGGTCTCCCGCCAGCTGGGCGGCTACCCCATACATCAGCCAAGCTGCCTTTTGTCTTTGTGGCAGATGAGGCGTTCCCCCTGCTGACTAACCTCATGCGCCCTTACCCCAGGAAGGACTTGGAGTTGATGCAGAAAGTGTTCAACTACAGGCTATCCAGAGCCAGGAGGATAATTGAGAACACTTTCGGCATCCTGGTGGCACGTTGGCGCATTTTCAGACAAACAATCCAGGCGTCTGAGGAGACTCTGGAGGCCATTGTCTGGGCGTGCGTCAACCTGCATAACTACCTGAGGGTGTGTGACGAGAGCGAGCAGGGGGAGCGTCGCTACTGCCCCGTCGGTTACGCAGACCAGGAAGCTGCATCTGGCGCTGTAACCGTCGGTCAGTGGAGGAGTGATGCTGCTGGCAGTACTGCGCTGTCAGATGTAGGCCGTGTCAGCTCAAACAACGCCTCCGACACTAACAAAGCAGTGAGGGACAAGTTCATGAGATACTTCTGCTCCTCGCAGGGCGAGGTACCATGGCAGTACAATGTAGTGTTCAAAGGTTCTGCTCCTGAAAGCTAAGTTCTTTTTGTGCAAGCATATGCAAGCTTCTGAATTGTTTTCTTTATTGTGTTCTTAGCTATCTGAATGGGCAACTCCGCTTCATCTTTGTTTTTTTAGAAAAAACAATGCAGTCCTCTTCAGCATCACCTAGCAAGACCGCACGTCGAATATTACGACGTAGTTGCTTCTTGATGTTTCCTAAACGGTCCGGCAAACTTTGCAACTCGCCAAGTTGCCGAAATCGGCCTATTTGAGCTAGCAAATTGAGGTGCAACCAACAGAGCAGTCAAGGCTACGGCGTGGGCATAGGCAACATTGAGCTAAATGTCATCACAATTTCCCCTTTTGCTTGTTTTTACTTCTCTGTGAAAATGTAACAGGTGACGTCAACAACATTTCCTCTCAGCGGTGTCCACGTGATTGGAGCAGCGCGCTTCTTGGGAGCCGTACGGCCGCCCTGCCATTACCGCCGTCTCCCGCGTCACAACTGCCGTCGTCGTTTCACCGTTTGCGACTATTCTCTCTCGGAGTTTCGTCCACAGTACGGACACTATGTGCGCAGACTTATGCCACAGTTGTGCAGACGTCGTTGAATGCCGTAGACACCAAAACGTGGTGAAGAGTGCGGTGCAGACTACACTCACGCCTGGCACACGCCCGCCCCAATTCCGCCGGTCGTTGCGTAGAGGATCATGTGACGTCTCGTACCACGTTGTAGCCATGTTCTTGGCGGCCCGAGGCCAATGTTGCCGGACAGAGCCGAATTTTCGTTTTAGATTTCTGCTCGTGTTTAACATATTTAAAAATGTATATTCCATTTTTCGGGACACAAATAACGTCTTTTCCACGACACTTTAATGCGAAATCACTCATTATTCCAAAATATTTGAAACTGAGCGGAGTTGCCCTTTAATTAAACTGGTCTGGTCATTGTTGACTAGAAAGAAATGAAGGTAGTTAAGTGATCCAATGTGCCTTTCTACCCAAGCCTTGTCAGGTGGAAGGAAGTGGAAAAGAAATGAGTAAATGTTCCACTAACAGGTAAACAGCAGTGTATATATTTAACCTTCCTTCACCATGTCACCGTTCTCCACTGCGGGTCTGGAATGCATCTTTTACTCTGCTTTAGACCATGTTTTTTTTTTCCTCATGACCATTTCGGTTTTGAATTAAATGTATTCTTCCTTAATTGTCCATATTTGTTTTTTGTCTCTTGCCATTTAAACTAACTTTCTTCAGAGCTACTGAGGGCTGTAACAAGTGTTACTGTTGTTGCCGCTTCCAATTTTATTGCAATTTTGTTTTAACTGTATTGTTGTTCTTATGTTGCTCGGCATTTTAGTCGTGTAACATGTCGCTGGCATATTTTTTTAGCATGGCAAATGTGCTCTGTGTGTTGCTCTGAACTGTACAGGGGTGGGGGCCCCTGTCATGCAGCAATGTCTTTTGGCCCTGCCTCCCTACATGGTAATGCCGGTGAAAATCCAAATAAATATTGAATGCAGAGGCGAGTACTGGACTGGATGTTTATTCATCATCATCTAGCATTGTCATGTAACACAGCCAACTCAAGTGTGTGTGCAACAAACATTGTTCACAAAAAAAATCTAAGGAATATAAAAAGGCTACCGAAGGCAAGTATGAGAAAAGAAGTAAATTAAACCCCGCAGTGTATGCAGGAAGTACATTGCTCATAAAAATATCCAAAGCAATATAAAAAGGATGCCGAAAATAGGTATGACAAAAAGCAAAATAAACGTCCCTCCCCCAACACAACTTCCAGTCTCCAAGAGGCCTCGAGGACCAGTATAGAAAACAAAGAAATGCAAAGTTCTTTAGAAAGGTAACTAAAGTGTGACGAGTTCAGGGAGTAGATGATTTTCTTGGGTAGTGTATACTGTATAACAAATGGGGACTGTTCTTGGAAAATAGCAAACTTGCCAGCCTACCTCTGGTTGAAGTAATGTGCTGTGCCAGAGCTTGTACTCCATTTCACCTTATGACTGACTGCAGTGGATGCTACGAGCCATTGCAGCCAATCCAGTGCTGTGAATGCTTCACCTGGCTACACAGCCCACACATCGCTGCACCTTTCCCAAAGGTCACGCACTACATTGGATTGCCTCCCATGGCTCATAGCATCTGCTGCAGTACACCATAAGGGGAAACGGAGTATAGCCGGTCATCTGGCATCCCAGCTGTAGATGAGAAATTTAGTCAGTGAAGTGCCACTGGTTGCCTAGGGCCTAAAGAACATCACAAAGTAGTGATGGACAATTCCTATTCGGAAGTTGAAGATTGAGAACTACTCACTCTCTCAGCTCTGCAGTGAAGTTCGTATAAAAGCGAGTTAACTTTAAACTTTGCTTCATTCCAGAGGCAGGCTGGCAAGTTTCTTATCTCATTTCCCACGTGAAGTCCATAAATTCGAAAAGGATCATTACTGTCTGGATTTTCGGCCCGACTCGCCATCTGCCTTGTCGACTCCTCAACTATCCGGCGAAGGGACCCCTCTTCCTCCTGGGAGTTGGCCCGCCCCACCTTCCTTGCCCGTTTCTTGGCTGGCGGCTGATCAGTTGCCTGGGGAGGCGATGCGTGCTGCTGCACTGGAGCATGCTGTGAAGCTGGTGGCCGAGCTGGCACCAGCTGCACAGGGGTGGGCAGCTCGCGGTTTTGCTCCAGCTGCAGCAGCACCTCGCAGGTCTCTGAGGGTTCGAAGTCCTCCAGCATGGAGTCCTAGGAAAAGAATTGGTTTGGAATATTTCATTTATAAAAATTTAAATGGAATTTATTTATAGTTAGGTATGTTCAAAATATGTAATTATGACAGCTGCAAGGCAAAGTTGCGGCTAGTTTCTTCAACATTATCAATACCGGAGAAAGCAGTTGCAACACCAGCACCCACAGCAATCTAGTCAAATAGGGTGGTGTAAGTAGAGGAGAGGACACTTGGTTTACACAGCACTATACTCATTTCCACCCCTAGAAGAAAGGAAGTTTTGCGCATTGTTCATACGTCGGACAAAGAACTTCTCACAAAATTTGATTGTCAGAGGCAAAAGTGATGCTTTTGATGTTTGAAACATGTACGTCCTGATAAAATAGCATATATCCAATCTAAAATGCACCTACATATCTCTTACTTCTCTACATAAAAGGGGAAATTTGCAACGCTCTGCAAGGAGCCAAACTTTTTTTTACTACAGTTCTTCAGGTGAAAACGGGTATAGTATATACTAAATGTATTGTTGAATGCTTTAGGAATGTGCATCATAAATTATGTGTCTGACAGACAGAATTATGTTTTTATTTTAACATAACAGATATAAAGTTAAAATATGAAATGCCTACTCGGAGCCCGTATTGGACTAGCTGGCGGTAGCACTTACAAAAGCCGTGGTTCAAGCATTGGAAACTACGATTGACAATATCGGTAACACAATGAATCAGTGTTGCCAATAATGTCTGTGAAAAGTTGAAAGGAAAAAATAGCCGATACTTTATACTAGTTTGCCTCCCATGTGGGTGGCTGCATCCGGAACGACCGAAACAACAAACCAATTGGGTGTTACGGAGAGCACAACCATGCGCCCTGTGTTCTGGACGTGCATGGAAATAGTGAAAGGTTATCCTTTTTCACGTGAAGTCCTCTCCTTATCCGTGGAACCAGGGTTGTGTTACAATGGTAAAATAGCATGCCCCATACTCCGTTCAGCCGCCAGCTGAGACTGCGGAGGGAGCTACTTGCCCGCCGGACCAATTAGCCGCCTCCCTTTCGTCACCTGACCCCGCTCTGCACGTGGGTGTGGGCGGGAGCGTGATCACATGGCGAAAGAGACGTATGACAGGTCCAACGAAGACGTAGCTTCCACTGCATGCAGTCTCAGCTTAGGGGTGAACAGAGTACAGTCACTGAAAAGGTGTGAATGGATGGGTGTCTCTTTCAAATGCCCCTTCCTCCAGCATGCGCCCATTGACTTTATCCATGCTCCGTCCGTGCGTGCACGTCAGAGGTTCACGAGACTACGAAGCATAATCGAAGGTAGGAAGCTCACGCTTAAGGTCGGACAACTGAAACTCCTGCCTGAAAAGGGGAAATTTTCATATGTTTCCGTCTTGGATTAAATCGATTAGTGCTAGCATTTGCACTGCTTGCTTTGTCTAAGTGATCTCAAAATTAGACTTTTATATATATGTTGATATATTGCTGCTAAAATTTACGCTGCCTCTGTAATTGTAGGAGAAGCATGTGTTGAGATGGTAAATTTCTATTGTTTTAAAGTTCCCATTGTACCAAGGCTGCATATTGCTTTTCTTTCCCACTCGCCCCTGTGTGTTGTATCCTTGGGAAGTAAAAATTAATGAAGCTTGAGGCTATAAAAAAATGCCTATCCGTTTGCTGCGCATGCCATCTTGTGGAGGCACGGCAGGCACGGCAAATGGCCAAACTGCCGTGTCGTTTGTGTTCGTTTGCAACGCAAGTAGTTGAGCTGTGCTGATCATTTTTGGTTATGTATAGGAACGAACAGTGACCGCATCGACAGACCAATAAATTGAGGAGAGCCTGGCCGTGCGCGTCGCATGCCGGTAGTGGTTCCTGCAATTACTGAAAAACATTGCGTCGGCAGTGATCGTCGACGTGGTGGACGCTTATCGTTCCTCATTGACTGCGAATTCTTGTCGTGTGTCGAGATGATAAACCAGCACGTCCCAGAAGAGGAGATTCATCTACTTGTGCGGCGATGTTGTGGCAGTACGCTTATGCCATCGTGTTTATCTTGACTTCTGTGGTCTTTCTTAGCATTTGGGTCCTGAAACATCGCCCAGATTTCTTATTTTACATACTCCATGTGTGTGTCAAGTTCAAGGAATTACTGTTGCGTACTGTTTTTGAAGACGCGTCTTAAGGATGCGAATTTTCACCCGTTTTCATGATTCCGGGAAAAGTGATTAGTGTTAGCATTTCTCAACGCTTTGAAATCATATCTCTAAGTTGCTATATTGCTGCTGAAATTGCAGAATCTTCTGTAATCATAGAAAAAGCGTGTAGCCAGATTCATACTGTTGGTAAAGTAGTGTGTTTTTCAAGAAAGCGTACGGCATGTTTCTTTTCTTTCTTTCATCTACTAGCTCTATCCTGTAAAAACTACTAGGAGCTCTATCCTGTAAAAATGAAAATAAATAAAGCTTGAGGCTATTCAAAACTGTCTGTCCATTTTCTGTTACACCAGTGAGTGGCAGAGGCACCGCAAAAACGGCCGACAGCAACGGAGAAACATTTGACGTGCTGACAATCGCTATGTTCGCCAAAATTGCTGCGTTTGTTGCAGTTATTGGAAGAGAGTACACGCAGCGCAGAGTGGTCATTTCAGTCGCTCTGGTCACAACGGACGCAGTCATTGTGACCAGTGAACCGGAACTCACTGCAGATCTCTGAACAAAGATTGCCATAGCAATCAATGGTTAGATGATACTCCGACCACCCTCCCTATGCTATGCATCTATACTCCGTTTCACGACAACTTGGCAAACTGTGGAGGTCAGGGCCCCTCCGACCCAATAAGAGCGTCGGAGCAAGGCACGTGACATCATGTTACGGGAGCATGTGTCGCTGCGCCAAATACGAGGCCCGGAGAAACCCGTTGTCGTCTGCTAGCCAAGGGTCATCTGCTGTGAAGCCAACTTTGGGCGAACGTCCACCGCCACAACATTACCATCCGCTAGAGTAGTGCTCTTTGGGAACAGTTCATGAGACAACCGTATGTTAAATTTACCCACAAACCTGTGGCGGGAGCTAATGCCAAAGCC